>JAHZMW010003170.1:0-13199 GCA_027743745.1 Alloscopus bannaensis
CAAGGAGGAAGATTGTGCATCGTCTTTCTTTTTTATACACTTTCTCCTTTAACGCTTTCTCCTGTCAGTTGTGTGAAAGCTACGAGAAATTTTAGATTACGACACGAACCACTGGGCTCCATTATAGCTGTCGTGTCAGATGAAAAATGGCGTAGAAAAATCGAAGGTGTGTGCTATGAGTTTTAAACGGTAATTCTCAATCAACTCTAATACATCTAATTTTAAGAAATTATCATATATAAGATTGTTATATAAAAAGGAATTCTAGGTACACTTCTACAGTAGTTAAAAACTACGAGGGCACCCCTTATCAGTGTCGCTGCAGCCATTACAGCGTCGTCTCAAGTGCAGCGAGTGAAAGTTCGTGACCCCAGGAAAAGTCGCTTAAAAACAAGGTATAATTGTATTTGTGGTTCCGTGTGAAATTCGTGAGCTACATTCTTGTACTAAAACTTACAAACAACGGTGACTGTATTGAGAATACGGAAAATGTATAGAAATTGACAAGGCCCTCCGACCTGCTTTGTAAAGTCTATCTCTGCTAGATAAGGTACACAAATGTATGTTTGCAGTAATATAATAATATGTATTTTTGTAAGATACTTTTTTACGCTATAATATAGATTCGGAAGGTGTGTCTCTGGGACTCACACCCAATACTGATTTTTGCCTTGTTGCTGCTGCTGCTTTCTGAGCGTGCCACCCAGGTTCTGTTGCTGACCAATGTTCGTGCTACTACTGCTACTGGGTAAGCTGGAAAGTGGGAGCGCCGACAGGTTACAACTACTCGTGCCCATCCCTCCAATGATGCCGACCCCTCCTTGTGGAGTGTTCGTGCCCTGGTTGACCTGACTGTTGCGGTGATGAAGGTTTTGTTGGAGGTGATGGTGATGCGGCAGTGTCATTGTGTTGCTGGCCGCACTCGCCCGGTTGTGACTGAGTGTCTTGAGGGTGCCTCCAACTGTCGCAGAGGCAACGGCGGAGTGGAGAGGAAAGTCCATGAACGCAGTCTCCTCCTCTCGGCAGTCTCTGATATCAAGTGGTGGGGGCAACGAGCCGTAGCTAAAGCCGTACGGTTCGGGCGGATCGATTTCTTCCGGGAGTGGGGAGAAAGTATCACAAATTGGGCCAGGAGGAAGGAGCGGACACATGAGGAGCGAGTTGCCGCCAGAGTAGCCACCAGAGTCGGAAGAGTTGCAGAGCGGAGTCACTCTACACTGCGGGATAGAGGGAGTGGGAATCTCGTTCCGGAGACCGGAACTCGTCCACGAGCCAGAGTCAGAGGCGATCGTACCGGTGCGGGAGGAGGTGCATCCTTTGTGCCTCGACGAGCTCCGGGGCGACAGTGGGGACATCATTAGAGGCCTGCAAAAACAGTCGCCATTAATTCTCATTACAGAGTTGAACCCAAATCACACCAATCATTCCCGTCACTCTCATTCCAAACGTCTAGAATAGAGAAATAGAGAGAGAGAGAGTTTGAAACAATGTTAAAGCTACCAACCACTGTGCTCTCAACAAATAGAGAGTGAAAGAGGGAAAGATTTAATTAACATTACTTTCTACTTTCACATCCCAGTAAAGCGTACAGACATTTTCACTTTGTAACGACAAAACGGGTTCTCACGCTCGCTTGTCATTCAAGACGCACACAAAGTCGAGAAAGTTTGCAATTTTCATCCACACACACACACGCATTTTTTTTTCTTCAAATTCATTTTCAAACATATAAAAACGTATATGAAATGCATCAACGCACAATCTGTATTTGTCCTGTGAAAATAGTTTGGTTCATCACACAATTAATATTGGTTAGTCATGGCAGAGCAAAAGTATAAAAGTAAAAGTTGTGTTCGTGGTGAAAGCTCTTAAGTGGATGTTAATTGTGAGGGCTAACAACACTGGCGCACACACGATGATTTTAGTGTGTGTATATTTCAACGTGGTTAACAATATGAAGTGAAGAAATTGTGTGCGAGCGTGCTTATAAAATTGGTGCACAAAATTGAGAGATGTAAAGAGAGAGGGAGAAAGTTTCCAGAAGAGAAAGAATATATATTATATTGTAAAAGTTTTTTGTTTGTTCGGATAAGCAGTATCAAGTATGTTTGATGGGAAGTACTCACTTGATATCCTTTCAACGCTGAAAGGACCACACACACGAGTAGTAGTAGTAGTAGTGTCAATCAATTAGTAGTGTGGAGTACAAGAGAGTGGAGGAGGTTTTTTACAAAAAAATCAAACACAACAAGTTGATTGAGCTGATTAGTGACGATGCAGCAGAGAGGGGAGGACGAGCAAGGGTGAAGGGGGCAGATGTCGAATGATGGGGAGGAAAGTCAGAAAATCAGTTCACGTCTTGTCGCACACTTGCTGCGCACACAACACACATCAACGAGCTACTTTCGAGACACAAACACGTATACTTTCTCTCCTCCAACATAAATTGCATACATCTTATGACTATATAAAGGTGGAGAAAGGAGGGAAATTCACAGAATATGAAGGGACATGAAATATTCGGGGTTATTGATATTCTTCAAGGAGGGACACTAGGGAACACATAAATTTTGAAGACATGTATTATTAAAAAAATGTGTAAAATTTTGTAGTCGTCATACCTGAGTCCCCCGTCCGAGTCAGACTGACACGGGTCAATCATGGTACACGTGGTGGAGGGTGCGTACGCATCAATGATGCCGATCCCATTCGACTTCGGATCGGCACCACCTCCCCCATTGCTGAGCCCGTTGGAACTCCTCCTCCTCTGCTCCTGACTGCCACCCCTGCCATCGCGGTGGTGATGGTGATGATGTTGCTGGGACGAGGACGACCCCTTCTTTGAGCAAGTGCACCGAATGCCCACAACGAGGAATAAGCTCAACGTGGCAATCGCAACGACGACCACCCCTATCGTCACGAGCGAGTCTTTGGTCATGTGTGGGGTGACAAGGAGAGTGATGTCCCGGATCGAGGTGGGCCTCGTCCTCTTTGTCGCGGGGTCTGTCGACCCGTCCGAAATGATTTGCGGCTTCTCATCGTAGAACTGATTGGGGCCGAGATTGAACTTGGCGATCCCGATCGCCGGCTGCACCCCGGGGGCCAACACCTTGAAGATAAACTCATCCGCTTGAGCCCGGCTCACCGTCGTCATGATTTCATTACTCTGGATATCCGGGTAGTAGACTATCGCTCCGCGACGAACGTCCTCGTGAGAGAAGCGGGAAGCCACCCGGCCGAACTGGTTACTCGTGATGGCTGCCGGAGTGAGCATCTGGCTGTCGCCACCTTCTCCATCATCATCAGGGTGATCCTCGACCACCTCCCGCTTGTACCTGGGATTCCCTTGCCTCGATCCTCCGCCGCTCCCGTAGTGGGTGGATGACTGCTGAGGTGTAATTTTGTACAGCTGTCCGAATTTCGGTGGCAGGAGGATCTCATACAGGGGATTAGCTCCTGTCTCCACTGCGAGCGGAGAGGCATCGAGGACTGCGAGATTGAGCGTGGTTCGCATCCCGTACGAGGCGGAGAACTCTTGTTCCCCAGGAGCGACAATCCCTCCGACGGCAAATCCTTTGATAAACGAGTTCACCTCTTTGACCCTCTTCAGGAGCGGCACGGCGACAACGTTCACGAGCCACGATGTCGACACTCGATGAATCTCGGGGTCGTTAAAGTGAGCTGACACTTCGAACGAGTCGTTTGCGACTGACACGTCTGTTTGGACATACGAGAGCTCACCTACACAGAGATCAAACAAAAAATTGAAGTTCTTTCATATCATGTCACACAGACACTCTCTCCACTTTCTCTCTGACTTCCTATCCTATCATCTCTGTTCAAAGGGAAACGGGTCAAAAAGCTGTGATGATGCCATTCCTCTCATCCTCTGATGATGATATGATATCTGCACAGAAAACTCCCTAAAGTGCGTGTTCATTTTCAACAAGGGAGAAAGCAGAGAGAAAGGCTTAGCTCGTATCTCGTCTCACGCAGGTATTACATGGAATGGGTTCTGGTTTCAGAGGTAAAGTACACCTTTTTCCTCGCTTTCACTTTTTTAAGAACCCCTTTTACTGCAAATGGAAGGGTGAATGATACGAAGATGATGATGAGTGTGTACAGCTATATATAATTTTTGCCATACCTCTGAGGAGCTCATAGTGGGAGAAGACAGACGTCGTTGTGGTTCGATCTCTGAGGAGGATCTTGCCGTGAAGCGGGTATCTCGTGACGTTGTAACTGAGCCTCGTAACGTGACCATTGGTTTGGGCATGAAGATTGGCGAGGGAGAGGGCCATGATACTCCGACCCTGTTGAATTCGAATTGGGCTAGATTGCGAGGACAATGCTTGTAAAGTCAAAGGTTGGACTGGGACGTTGAGAAGGATGGAGCTGGGAGGATGCTCGCCGTCGGAGACGCGGAGGTTGGCGAGAACTGGCGTAACTGCGCCGGAATGCATTAGCACCACTTTCTCCGCGTCAATGTCCGCCTAATAATTAAAATAAAAAAATTATATGTGCCAAGAAAAATTAGCCATGAATTACCCTCGACCGCCCTTCTTTTAAGTACCTGTGAAAATCGCGTTGTAGTGGCGTAGTCCTTGACGTTGTCGATGTCACTACTAACCCTCCAAGAATTCCCCATCGGTGAGCTCAACGAAGGTGATGGGATTGAGCCGGTGGAAGTAGACTCCGTGATCATAACGAAACGTCCATGCGACATTTTGAGCACGTCGTATACAATATGAGCTGGAGGCGTGTCCGGATCCGTTGTCAACAAATCGTTTCTATTCAGCTTTCTCCAGTGTTCCTACAACAAGAATAGGTGCCTTATAGGTTACTCTTTTTAACTTTCTCAAGTGGAGAAAGTGGGAGAAAGTCGTACCTGAACCACAGCCTGGATCGGCATTTTTGGAGTGGTGACAACGAAAGACTGGTCATTGATCGGGACAATTTGGATCGGCAGCGTGATGTTGAGAAGCCATGTCGACGTGTCCACCATCCCATCCTCTCCACCCCATCCGTCCTCTGACGACGAAGGGAGTGATGTCGCATTGCTGGGTGGAGAGAAAGCAATTGATGCTGTCGACGTCGCCGTCGTCCAGAGCCAGAGGGAGAAGCCCACTTGGTCTGAAGTCGTTTCGGAGTCGTCGTGGACGTATTTCAGCTGAGTGCCACTCAACAAAAGGGTCGGAAAGATTTCTGCCCCGGGTCTCAGTCTCTTCTCGTCTGACTCGCTGAGCCATCCATGCTTCGGTCCTTCAGCGACGAGGAGCCTCAACGTGGGCTGACCTCCCTTCCACACATTGCCTACGATGAGAAATGCCGTTGTAATTAAACCGTAAATTATGAACTGCTCAGATTTATTTCTGAACCTGTCTCCATTTCTCTTTTGACGAGAGCGAACAGAACAAATTTCATTTGCGAATTGTACGATATGTCGACATGATTAACTTGGAGATACGCATAATATGCCTAATAAAAGAAGGCAAAGTTTTTTTTTGTAACATCCGAGAAAGAGAAAGTAGTGAAATGGTAAATTGCTGGAAATTGACATATTAGCCAGCTGAACAAAAATCTCTATGCAAGCATGCATGTTCGGTGAAAGCACACACTTTTCTTCTGGAATGCCTGGAGAGCTTTGACCTCAAGAGGGATACACAGTGTTTTGGGAGAAAGTGTAAAAGAAAGAGAAACGCTCTCGCAGCAATCAGCACTTTTTATGGTACTCCTCAAGTTCATCAATCTTTTTTCTCTCCCCCTTCTTTCTCCGGAGTTTGTGTTTGTGTGTGAGAAAAAGGGAAAGTGTTACAAGGGAAAGACATCACAAGTCTACACGCGTGTACTACGAATGTAAGGCGGTTGGAAAGTTTTTTGTACATCTCGCAGTAATTGGCCTCATTTTGACCCTTATGGATTTTCTCGCTTACACGGATTTTTTTGCTTACCAAATAAGTACGTTTTATAGGTAGCAAAAATCTGTCATGAATACATACTTTCACCGCTGCATCTAAATATACATCCTTATATAAATAAGCGGAGATAACCAGTTTTAAAACTTATATATTTTAGTTGTGCATAATATCTAGTTGGTCTCACGCATTTCATTTTCACCAAGCAAATTGCTTACACACTTTCGCCCACTCGTTGCTCCCTGCATCGAAGAAGCTTTCTCTTTTTTTGGATTGAGGATTTTCAACTTTTTAGTTTTTTCTTCAAAAAATGCCATTCACTGCGTGTGCAAAGAAAGCAAGTTGGAAAAAGTTCAAAGATTGAGTCAAATTGAGAGGAAGAGAGAATTCTCTCCTTTCCTGTCCTCATTCCTTTTCAATTCTTTCTCAAACGAACCCAAAGTGGAAACGAATACGATTCTCTTTTGAGTATAAAAGTGCGTTCACAATCTCTCGCATCTTTTGGAAAACATTGTGCCCTTCATTTTGTGCGAATGAATACACGCGCGTTTTATGTCCAAAGAAAATTATATTTTTATACAGCAACTTTAAAAGTATCTGATTTCGCTCAATGAAAAGTCTGACAAGGTGAGCAAATGAAATGATAGCAACAAAAAATTCAATTGTCTGAAAGCGCTGAATGCGAAGCAATACGTACGTTTCAATGCGGCTCAAATTTTTTATATAATTTTATCAAGATTTTCATTTTCCCAGGATTTACTAGATTATGCTTCATCATTTTATCCAGTCTCTGAATAGTTTATCATTAATGCGTCATGCTGCTTTCTTGAGTATTCACTCCCAAGAAATAAAGTCTTATACATACAGCTAAAAATTTGAAGTGAAAGCTGGATGACTCTTTGGTTACAAGTACGTCTCCGCAAATGTCACCGGGTCACCGTCAAATGTAATCTAGGACTCCTAGACTAGGAGGTCCTTTAAGTTTAGCGACCCCTCCCAACATTACAACAGCGCTATACCCAGTCTCATCCTAAATTGCTTCTGAAGTCACACTATGCGCATTATGTAAGTCACGATGTCCTGTTGCGACTATTATTAACAAGGAATAAAACCACTGCGACAAAAAGGTATTTCTAAGGAGGACACACGAGGAGATGTGAAAGTTGAAGAAAGCAGGGAAGTGAAATTCGGTTTATGACTTACCCCGGTGATGCATGCTGATGAAGTCGGTCACCGCGGAGAAGTTGATATTGTGCGAGGTGATGGGCACTTGGCCTCCTTCCTTCACTGTGAGTCCCTCAATGGAGACATACCGCTGAAGTCCCCCAAGGGCGGCTCCACTCACGGAAATATCTATTTCCACCGTGATGTTTGACAGAGGGTCAGCAAATCTGGGTCGTCGATCCCCCGATAGAAAAAATAGGAAGAATATCTCAATCAGAAGAAATCCCTTTCACACATTTACTTTTTGTTAGAAATGACGATAATGATGACATATACGCTCTCCATAACAAGACCACCCACGACGAGGGAAGTGTGTAAAATTCACTTATTGACAATCGAGAATTGTTAGACTATTTCAATGACTCTTCTCCGCGGAGAAAGCTGATGATGATGATCCCTGAGGAAAGTGTCGAGTTGCAAATCATGATATATTTGCGTGGTGAAAGCCACTCTTGAATTGTACAGATACAAATTTCATTGTCCATTTCTTCCCATCAAAGTGAAAGGAGGAGTAATGCGGAGCGTGTGGCCACATCTCAATTTCCGTAGTCTCAATCCAAATTTTCTCCGCTCCATTTCCTCCCCGAAGAAAGGAATTCATGCATGTTTTCATATTACAGCCTCCGTGAGCTCTTGGATTATTAGGAGCCGCTCTCTTGAGATGGATGGATGAGCGGATGAATGGGAACATTTCAAAGTTAGAGTAAAAAAATAAACGGTCGGACAACGGCGACAAAATGACAGTAAAACTTGAAGAAATGAGATGAGCTTTTTTTCTCTTTGGTCGTGAAAGCAAAGACTTTCTCCTGATGTGCGTCGTGCGCCACAATGTAATCCTCGGGAAATCAACTTTTCCCCCCATATCCTGTCGAAGTTGAAGCATTTTTTTCGTGCTTCAAACATTGTGTAACCGTAAAAAAGGTAATATTGTTGGATGGGCACACACTTCGACGACAACGACGGAGCAGCTGGCGGAGTGGAAAATAGAGCGATGAGAGTAGTGGTTCAATGTACGGAGAAAATATGAAAATCACAAGAGAGGAGGGAGGAGAAAGCGAGAGAAAAGAGGGCATAAAGTATGTTTGACACTTGGAACAATTTACGTCGTGGCAATATTATGCCATTTCCTTACATAAATTTCACTCCTATTATCATTTATGGGTTATGAGATGACCTTCCTTATTCAGCCATGGCGCCTCCAACCACAAACCCAAACGTGGAAAAAAAAACTAAGATCCCTTTTCTTCTGCTTTCTCTGTCAAGTGTTCTCTCCGTTTTCAATGTCTTTTATAATATGCTCTGCTCCCGAGAAAATTTTCTTTTTTTGGCAAACGCCATTTAGTCAATACGGAGAAAGCGAGGATATACCAAAGATATCTCACATAAAGGGAACGCGAACAGCATATCAAGAAGAGGGAGCAGAGCTCAAGAAAATGAGAGGTTATCGCAAAAAAAAATTGGGATGCCGGTAGTCGTGGTTTGGTTTGGAGAAAAAACTCAATAAAGCACACGCATTTCGAAGATAATATGTCTTCTCGAAGATCAATTGAACTCGATTATTCCTTCCTCTCTACGCGCTCCTTTTCACCATAGCTTTCACTTTTACACAAGAAAGGATCGGGATAGCCGGAAATTACAGAAATAAAAGTGCACCACACTTTTTTATACTGTGAGAACATATTCTTTCACATGGCGAACCTTCTTGGCAAGAAAATAATCAGTTCTACATCACAACCACACCTCCACTTTCTCCGGTGCAGTTGAAAGCAAAAGCAGTTTACACCGATACATTTTTTCAAATGGTGAAAGTGTGTCGATGATGGTGGCGTGGCTAAATGAAGTAGCTTGTGTGCTTATGAATCATGAATGGAATAGCAAGTTTTTTATTCGCAAAAAAGAGAAAGAAGCTCCTCTTCACGTTTTTGACCACACCTGTGCACAATAGAAAGCTTTTTCTCAATATACATTTATGAATGCAAATGGAAGCGGCACACATTTCTTCGCAATTTCCGCCAACGGTTGGTTACCCCTCTTGAGGCTGTGGTTGCATCAAATGTTTAGTGAAAATTTTATGGTGCAACTCAAAAACACACATGGCTATACTCTCAAGGAACATCAGTTGTGGATGGCATACGTGATAATCTTTTTTGCAAAGATCGATAGGCAAAACAGGGATGTTGAGGAGAAAGTGGAAAATGTTGTGAGTGTGACGATACTCCACAATTCCTATTACCATTTTTGTATTTACACGGATGAGATCTGGTAGCCGATGATAAGTCTCAATACAAAACATGTGGCTGTGACGTTGCTAGTTATGGAGAAAGTAAGAAACGCTTTGCTTACCGAGAATGGGCAGTGAGTCGTATGAAATCACTCGCCTTCGGCTCTCTGGAGATCTTCAAATGCTGATAAAATATTTTCCCATTGTTCACATCCGTCTGCGTGAAGGAGACAACTGGGCTGAAATTGTTCTCCGACAGCTCAATCAATACTTGGCCCAGTAGTGGTCCAGAAGAGATCTACACAAACACAGACGTACATATTAGAGTGAAAGCAGGGAGTACGAGTGAAAGCATTTTTCCCCTTCTTCAAAATAGAATGACAATAAAAGTTTCCCTAGTTGACTCTCAAAAGAGAGAAAGGGAGAGATGGGTGAAAAATGTTTGCTTATCTTGTCACAGGGCACGAGAGGAGATTTTCTCCGTACACAAAGAGTGCATACAGCATTAGAGGAGGATAATGTATGTCGAGAGAAAGTCGGCTGTATTTGAGTCATGCGAACAAGATGATGATGATGATCCCTATCTCCACATCAAGCTCTAGATACACACTCGCTTTCTCTGACAATGTCTACATGTTGTAGGGCAAGCGAGCCGCTTACAGAGAGAACACAATAAGAGAGCAAACAAGACTGTAAATTCGGAGAAAATGCTCCATTTTGACAATGACTATTTCGTCGACTTGTAAAAAGAAAGATCTTCTCTTTGTTGTGAGATCGAAGTGTTTCGCAAGACTCTCTGTGTGGCAATATGACTTTCTCGCTTTCCCCGAAAGAGAAAGACAACAAGAGAGTAACTTGGGAGGAAATAAAAACGTGAAATAGAAATAGTCCGTTTTACTACGGATTTTACTACCTTTATTCAAAATAAGTATGATTAAGACTTGCCCTTCATTTCCACCAATAAAAGAGAGGAAAAACTGCAAGAAGGAAGAGTCTCCTTTCTCTCCCAGAGTCCGTTGACTCGGGCGTCATTTTGACACATTATGCACATGGGCAAGTAAAAAAAGAGCGTTCCTGCTACATATAAAGTTTAAAGGAGTATTACACCCTTTCTGTAGTGGATACAGAAAAGCCGGAGAAAGTAAATGGTGTATGTGAAAGCTCATGAAATGTTGAGAATCATTTAAAATTCGCCAAAAAAGGCAGGGCAGATAAAAACGGGAGAAATGAAATGAGGAGATAACAGTAAAAGGAGAAAGCTATGAAAGAATGAGCTGGAAACGCGTATGTGTACGGGTTTGTTGTGAGTTTTTGTGAAACTTTCTCCTTTTATCAGAGTGTGGAACAGTGTTGTGCTTTCATGCTCCTTTTGAGAGGAGGACAAAGTTGTAGTATTTTTTGAAACTCTGCTGGTGTGTGCTACCTATTATCTCGGATTGCTTCTTGGATTTGAAAGGAGAAAGTAAGAGAGAGCAGACTTCGAGTAAACACCTTCTCTATTTTTTCTTATCGTGTTAGGCCGACTCTAAAATGTAGTGAGCAGAAGGGCTGCAGGAGAAAGTTTATTTTTGCAGGATAAGTGTATTATTGGAGATGACGTGGAGTGAAGCAGGGGGTGGTGTATGTACATGATAATGAAGGGGAAATGGCAAATTGAAAGTGATGAGATGAGCAAAGTTGTTCAATCAGGTTCACGCTCTGGCAGCTACGCCAACAGAAAGTGAGCAAGTTTTCCAATGCTTTCTCCCACGGTTGATGGAAACAAAAATCATTTGCGTTTCACTTCCGTCCTTTCACCGGATGAATTAGTGGAGATGAGGTAGAGACGTCATTTGTAAGACACACCTCTGCACAAATTGTATCGAATTTGTAAATTCAGACCGGAATCAAAGGTTGATTTTCTTTTGCATACTAAGAGAAAGGTTATTTGCCAAAAGGAAACAAATGGACATCTAATTAACCAAGCTTTCTCCTCTTGTCAAAATAAATTTTCCACTGTCCTCCTTTCGTCGGCGTGGGTGGATTGGATGGCTGTTGATGCGGGAGTGAAAGCTTTTGTTTAGAGAAAGTTGAAGAAATTCATTGGCGCTGACAAAAGACATAAGGAGACAATGCTCTGACGATAACCTTTTTGCGTGTTGACAAGAAGAAGCTTGATCCGATAATATCCTTTTGCTTCAATCGTTGGCTTTTGTGTATTATCTTCGTCTGAGATAAAACATGTGTAGTTTCCATTTCTCCGAATTTGTGTCAGACATAGACTCGCTTTCACTTATCAGCTTCTTCTTTGTCCTTTATCTGAGAATGGTTATTTTGACGAAATCATCAGAGAGGAAGGGGGACGCGAGAAGAAAAGATATGCAAAATGACTCCCTTTCACTACCAAAACTTTCCCGACTTTCTCCATTCCACATTTCATCTCACTCCTCCGCAAAGAATATAATGTCGTATCACAAGTGTTGAGATTTTGCAGACACTCAAACTTGATTCTCTTCGTGTACACAATATTGTCGCAGAAAATTTGCTTTCACCACTTGCACACGAGACACAGTGCCAAAAAAGAATCCGATAGTGAGTGAGTGGAGAGATGCTCTTTGGAGTGGAGATATTGTACTTTCCTCTCTCGCAAAATGGATCGTAGATCAAAGATGAGAAAATCAAACAAATTGACGTGTTTTCTTCTCTCAAACGCTCATTCTTCTTCAAAATTGTGATGCTCTTCCAATTTCTTGGAAGACACTAATGCAATGGTCGACACAAAAGAGTGAAATCACAGAGCTAAAAATGATCGGATTTGATTACCCCGTCCTCGTTTATCGACGACTCGAGTATTTTTTTCGCAAGAATTTGTATCTTCTTGTCTGTTGTGCAATTTGTGCTACGCAAAATATCGTGCTTTCTCCAATTTCTTGAGAATGGCATTGTGCTCAAGATATTTTCGCGAATCATCCAAAAATGTGCTCCGATTTTTGATTGGCAAAGAGAGCAAAGAGAAAGTCAGTTTTTTCTGCAGGTTGCCAAAAAAAAGATGTGCTTAACATATGATTCTTTGTTGTTTTCTCCAGTAGAAAAAGTAGCTCAGGAAATATGTAGCACAATATGAAGTACGAAGTGTGACGCCCGAGGTCAACAAAATGACATGGACACATACTGCGAGAGAATTGGAGAAAGGAATTAGGAATTGGCTAACTATTATGGGAATTCTTGAAAGAAATAGTTGCGCTCCGAAAAAAATGGGACAGGGACAATATGGAACATTTCCGCTCGCATTAAATCAAGAAGTGAAGAAAGGTTATTGGGAAAGCACTTTCTCTCGACGCTTTAGATTCGGAACGATTTTGCAAAAAGAAATGTGTGTCTGCCAGAGCCAGTAAACAAAGAGAAAAATCATAATCAGAGCGACAGAAATAAATAGGCAAATGACATCAGCTCACTTCTCTGCTTTTCGAGAAAGGGAGAAAGTAGCGAAGGAAAAATCTGACATAAATGAGAGACGAAGCGTGTAATGCTGTAGAAAGGGAGTTTGTTCTCGTTCAGCGATCACAAGACACAAAAATGTTATTGAAGCTCCACAAAGGAGAAAGCAAGCTTTGGCGCGATGAGCAAGCTGACTTGATGGCGTAAGTGAACTTTAAAGAATATATTCCTTGGAATCTCTGCCCAAAGGTTGGCTTTCTATAAGAGCTTATGCTCTTTCCGACTTGGGGTGACATACTTTCACCTTTCACTCTTATTCGAGTATTATTGCGTTTCGGGGAAAGCAAATGAGCTACTTTATACCTGATAATTAATTTCCCTGGAGTCGCTACTCCGCACGACGAGATTCTCCGGTCGGAGTG
>JAHZMW010003171.1:0-27333 GCA_027743745.1 Alloscopus bannaensis
TCTTATTTGCAGAAAGCTACTGCAACAATCCGATTTCTTAATGCTTTACTATGCATATTCCCCTTGGAGCACCCTTTACATACGACTGCATCTTTTCTATGAGCATACACCGTGTGCACACATTGCTCATACTTTAATAATAATTTAATCGCTACAGTTAAGAATTTAAGCATTATTCTATCTGAACTTCCTAGTAGTATAAAATCAAACGAAGGTAGATGAATGTTGGAACCCTAAAATATAGAGAATGCATACTGAAGTTCCCGACGCTGGAAAAAACTAAAAACCTGCCAAAAGAAACACAACAAAAACAATTGAATTCGGACCTTCTTCGTTATACCCTAATATTAATTATAATATAACAACATTTGTAGGTGTTATACTCATGCCCGACACTTCAAAACCTTGCACGATGCTACTAAAGTTAATGTTTCGTTTTCTGAATGAAAAATCAAAGACAACATAGGTATGCAAGCTTGTATTAAGAAGAAACTTAATTACCTAAAACAAGTAATCAAACGTAGTACATTGTATGAACATTTGTGTAAATTAAGCCAGCTTTGTTAAATCTAGGTAACTTCAAGCTACTTTTCTATTTTGCACTCGACAGAATGCACGCACAACAGCATAGCTAATGGTATCTGATATTTTGTGGTAGTTATCATTAATCCCAAATTTTCATCCAAGAATAGCTTCAACTTTTTAAAGCACGAAAGCCAACGTCAGGTTACATCCTGTAAGTAGGTTTTAAACGTAAAGCTGATATTCACATATTGGTCTTTTCGTGTTTCCACTTAACCTAAGCCAATCTCAATCTCATACTGCCACCACCTTCATTTGATAATCTTTCATTTAGTTTGATACCACGATACTACTTGATCGAAGTCTAGCAAATCTGAATCTCCTTCCAATCAAATACAAATTCCTCCTTGATACTACCGCGGAAAAAAGTTACAACATTAAACTGTAAAATAATGCACTAGCAAACGTTTTAGGGATGCGTTCGCCGCAAAAGTAGATAAAAATCAAAGTATTTATCTGTTGAAGGTATGGCAGTTTTTACCGGTAATGTGTAGTGTCTGATATCATCTTAGAATAAAAAATGTGTACTCTTAGGATATCATATAAACGCCTTTTGGACTGTATTGTTATTGCGAAAATTAGTGTTCAATTTAAAGTAACTAACACATTACAAAGGATTCCTCTTGCATCATGCATGTCGACAGATACATAAAATAATACGTATATATATAAATGTATATAGATACCTATCCTAAGTTAGGTACATGAATTCAACAAACTATATTGTATTTATCCACACATTACCTTACATCTAGCCTTATGGTTAGTAGTAAACTGATGACGATATACTATCAAAATTATTATCTTCTTGACAATGCGTGCAACGCTTTACTTCTGACAAGGTACTCTTTTAATGACGCTATTAAAATGAGTACTATATTTTAAAACTTTTTGTAACTACCAGAACATTTCGACAATATCAGTTTGAACTTTTACGCTTCGCTTTGTGCGTACGTAGATTTACTCAAAACAAGCACTGATTATCTAAGCTGCTTGTAAGAGCCCTACAATTGTTCTTTCACACAAGAATGACGGCCTGCACGACGTTGGTAGTTCTTTTCTTACTAGTTATTAGAAATTTCTGATGATTTTGACGGGTCTTTTGCGCAATATTATTTCAATTTCTAGCATACTAGGTAGCTTCAAGTAACTACACAACTACTCTCTTTCGAACCACTTGTTTGACCATTAGATGCATCTGCTTTTTCAATTTGTGTTATAACAGTCGTGAATATATCTAAAACAGAGTCATTATTTTTCGCTGAAGCTTCTAAAAAGACGGCTTTCCAGGAGTCTGCCAAACGCTTTCCCTGCTCTTGACTAATCTTCCTTTCAGCCTGAAGATCCCTCTTGTTTCCTACTAGCACAATCGGAACATTTACTTTGCCTGTCATATCCAGAAGCTTATCGTAGATGACCTGAATGACCTCCAGCGAGCGAGGATCCACAATGGAGTAAACTAGAACGTATCCATGAATATCCATCGAGTACTGAGTAGGAAAGATTGAATACTCGTCTTGTCCAGCAGTGTCCACCAAGGTCAACTGGTATTCTTGACCGCGGAGCTTCATATTCTTACTGAACGTGTTTTCAATCGTGGGTTCGTACGAGTCTACAAAATGGCTTTCCACAAACTGGATCGTCAGTGAACTCTTCCCTACACTCCGGAACCCAAGGATAGCGATACGACGTTGTTTTGGAGGCATATTTCTTCCTATTAATTAAAATTGAACGGTTCTGATTGATGATGACTTCTCGCCAGTCAAATAATCACAGCCTTTAACAAAAGTTATAAGAGCACAACATATAATTATATAATGCCATTTCTTAATTTTTACGAGTTGGCTAACGTTATTATTTACTCAATTACTTACTTTCACCGTTTCTCTGCTTCACTCTAGCCTCCAAAAGGAGGACTTTATTTCACTTCTTGTCGGGCTTCTCATAAAATTTTTCCAGCTTGCTTCCTTGTCTTAAAATGGTCACCAACATGCATCAAACTTTACGACAACTCAAAAGTAGGACCTTTGATTGATCTTCTAGTCTTCCTTCGAATCTTTTTAAAGTTGTAAACAAAAATAAATGCGTCTCCAACTAACTCGTCTAGAAGAAAACAAGGACGAAACACAAATAAAAATCAATGTTAAAAATCACTCCCATTTTTTAACACAAGTTATTCTCATCTTAATACACTGCTTGCCATGATAAGTTCGGGAAATTTGCACACAACTGTTAAACGGGCTTTTATGCACAGACGACACAAAACATATTTCGTCTTGTCACACGTATGTAATTCGTCAGTGGTTCCTCCAAATTGTCACGATTGTTGACAGTGACAGTTAATGGTGGACCTTTTTATTGCAAACTTGAGAGAAAAGGCAATTTATTGAAAATCCCATAAAACATTTTACTCACCAAATACAAATATCGCATACACTCCACCAGCTCAGATGATATTACGACTCTCTGAAACGGAGAAAAAAAACTATCTCTCTTGCACACTCTCGTCGCTATATTTTACGCATTTCTCTCTGTATGAAAAATGTCTATATCGCTCTCCACACAGATAATATGCACGCACACCACATATAAGTGTAAACTCAATACGTGCATACCCAACATGATGATCCATAAATCCATGATATTCAAAGCAATAATACTACGTGCTTTCAATTCTCAGGTTGCATGTAGACGCGAAGTGAACCAAGTGATGTGCACCCTAAGTGGTATCGAAGGTGTAGCTTGAAAATGCATCAGATGAAAATGTGAAAAATAGCACTAATTATTACCCAGTGGCTTTCTACATTTCAGGGCTAATTGGGGCTAATTCGTGCGACCCGCAGCGGCTACGCTCTTTGCTAAATAAGTATGCTATTCTCTTATAGCTTTATTAGTAGAGGATAGCACTCGAAATATTGGCTAAGTTGTAAGTTGTTGAGGATTGGATGGGTTATGGTAGATAAATGAGAACCTAACGACCTAACATACTTTGTCCTCTTACGAAGCGTAGCCAGCGCTGCTGGTCACACAAAGTCCCAAAAACCCTGAAATGTATTGTAAAACCTATCAAATTCAATTAATCAGTAACGTAATACGTATATCTGTTGAAAATGAGTGAAGTAATCTAATTGCAATTAGATATTAATTCAAATTATGTAAACAATTTCAATAAGATCACCTTTATCATTGATTGGTTATAAATATAAATGAAAGAATTTGAAAATCAAAGGAAAGATGTTTTGCTAGATATTTTAAACGTGCACAGGTATCTATGATATTTCACCTTTTGATAGGTTCAGATATTGATCATCACATCCCTATTCAAAACTGTCGATACAGTAGGTAGATTTTTTGTAAAAAGGAGAGCATGCAGCATATTAGTAAAATATAGGTTCTAGACAAAATACACGTTTTTTCCATTCCGTAATGCAGAGAAAGAGAAGTAATTCATAAAAGCACGTAGTTATATGCATAGAATTTGTCTATATTACTAGGTATCAGTTATGTGGTCACGATTTACGCATCGGTTCAAGAACAAATGCAGAGATAAAGCCGGAGAGGCTTTATGAATCCACGGGTTAACATCATCTAGTTGTTAAATGAATGATAATATGATGTCTCCACACCTATCGTCTACAATGCGACATGTTACGCAGTAGACTTCGACCAAGTATTCGTCGTAAATGATTATGATGAATGTGTAGTAACATGGTCAAGTTTCATACGACTTACAATTACACTTTTTACTTCACAACGTAGTTTGTCCAGAATCCAGAACGCAAACCCGTGCATATATCGGTGCTTGTATGGCTTATACTTCAGTGATTTGCTTTGTACTAGGAGGCGCAGCATAAGCCATTCCTGTCAGCGTAAAAGGCGTAATGGTGTAGGTACGCTACAGGTAAATACACGGCAATTGAATGTGTACTAAATCTGTTATACATACCTACATTTTACCTGAAGCAAAAACTAAATCGTAGTAATAGACAGACAGATACGCGTACAATGAATACTCCATATTTCTACATGCAATTTCTGCTTGCAAAAGTAAATGGATGTTGAGTTCTGAAAATTAAAAGAAGAAGCATTTTGATAAATGACAATATGTATCAGACTTTTTAGTCCAAAATATTATGAAAGCTTGATAAACGTTTCAGCAGTAAACTTTTCGGACATTATAAAAAGTATAATAAACATTTGACACTTTCTGTGTGTATCGTTTAAATTTATTTTATGCTATTACATCTTACATCGTTGGTACACATCACTTCATTGTATAATAATAGTAGTTTAAAGTAATATCATGATCTGTTACTTGCACTTTCTTCTTTCCGACTCGAAACAGTAATTGCTCAAATGTGCAAATTCACTCGTACGTCTATTTTCAGTCCAAAAATAGATTAAGAAAGAGCAAGGTGTGACAGGAGGGAGAAAATTTGATTCATTACAATAGACATATTAGGAAGTTGACGCTGGATATTTCTAAAACGAAAGTAAATGTAAAGCTCAGCTTAATCTGTAGCTCGAAAACGCGACTACAGTAAATCTGGTCGCAAATTGCGTAATCGACAATCGCATGTATTTAATGTATTGTGTTTCGATTCGACCTCTGTGACAGACATGAATTTTTAGTTTTGCAAGAAACAAGGAATGTATAATTCATGAACTATGACGTAATTAAAACAGAGTTAATCACTCTGAATCGGTCCTGAACATGAATAACAAATTATTAAACATTCAGAAAGACTACGCAATACATTTGATTAAAATGCATAAAAGAATTACACCATGCTCTTCACACATTTTCTTCTAGTCAAGCTGCTACAAACCAAACCTGTCAGATTCATTTGCCCTCTTACAACCAACCACATAACTGCGTCATACTATTCTAGTACTAATTAATTACAGTACACCTGCGATCGAGTTAACATTATCAAGGCTGTTAGCCAGAAAAATCCAGATTTCATTAATAATTTACGTACGTTACCAACTACGCCATGTATATAAAACTATTTATGTCGGACTCATCTCTTTTCATATATTTATTTTCGATTAGCCATTCGATCTGTTCCTTAATCATCTTTTTGGAAGGAAGAAACATATTCTTCAAAATGTCAACCAGTTCGACTTGAAGTTGAGCGTTAGATATACGTTTTCTCATCTTCAATATCTTAATAATTGCTTCTTGAACACGAAGTATACGAAGCTGAACAATGCCTTCATTATCCTCTTCGCGAGATCTTTCCGTGGAGAGTTGCAGGCGGCCTATTAAGCTAATTTTTCCTCGCTTCTGAGGACGCCCATTTTTCCTAAACCACAAGAGAGCAATTAAATTAAATTTTGTCTATAAAAGCATTAAACGCACAAACTTTATCTCTCTGTCTATAAAAATGTCCAGTTAAAGTAACTTACACAACAGTAAATTCTTGATTAACCCAAAACGATGAATTTTCTGTAAAGTCCTTAGGACTCTGCACTTCGGGCGAATAAAGCAGAAGCTGTCGTTTCACTTTCGGGAACGCGACTAATGACTAATTTTACAAAAAAACTCATTAGTACCCTTCACAATATGAAAAATAATGTTCAGCAAATAAAAGTAAAATTGCCTTTACCCAAAGAGTCTTTCTAAGCTCAGGATCAGGTAGCTAATATCAAAAATATCATAAATTAAAAATTAGCACCGGATAAATTAAAGTAAAGATTAAAATAAAATTCACGATCCATGTAAAATACAGGTGTGACCTGACCTCCGTAGCCAGTCTTAAGTTCTCATATGATATTTTGTCCTTTGGTCTTTGATTCCATGCAAATAGCACAGCCATTTGAAATGTAGTTACGTCTAAATCGAATCTTCCCACGGAGTTGGAAAACGTTATCTAAACATTAAATTAGCACACTTTGATACGGCTAACTGGATCAAAGAGTATAGTTTTTGTATAGTAAGACTTACTATACAAAAACCATACTCTTTGTAACTGGATAAATACAAGTCACCGATTACGACTTGCTTCGTGTCTCGGACATACCGTGCCGTTCGCCATATGATGATACCACTGGAGTTTTCGTCCGTTGTGCTTTCTTCTGTAAAATTCTTCCACTTCTGGAATGTAATCTTCCAGCTCAAGAGGTAATGACACGGAAATACGCTCGCTTCCACGTGCCCAAGCTCCAGCGTTTAAAATTTTTATATTTATGGAATCTATGCACAACATAAAAAATAGAATCAATTATTAGGTGACAAATTATAGCAACGAACTGGTGACAAAAAAAAAACAGGAACAGATTCGTACCCGCAATTGGTCCTTTAGCATGTCGATATTGCTCTTTGAACTGTGTATTGAGATCTTCTGATACTTTGATGTCTTGGAACATTCGTGCTAACTTATTGACGTAATCTGCAGGCATTCCAACTTCTCTCAACCATTCTACCATATTCTCTTCCTTTTCAGAATCTGCACTCGCATCAAGAATTAACCGACGGGTCAGATGTGCCTTGTGATACCTCATGAAGACATCTTTGTTCTGTATATATTTTAGGACTAGCAGCTGAAATACACAGCAACAATAGCAATAAAGCTTTCTGTTTGATTACTCTAAACTTTACGATTTTGACAGCGACAATTTCAAAACCTCACCACGTCCTTCAGCCTAGCCTCTATATCATCGGAAGTCAATCTTTTGCTAAGTGGAGTTTTTCGCAATAGTAGATCACAATAATTCGCCAATAATTCCGGACATCTAGACTCTGGTTGCGTTTTGACAGCGGGACCTTGCCTACCAGTAGGTAAATCCAATCGGAAGACAGATGTATCATTTACGACCAATTTATACGCCTTATCTCTAGATGTCAGAAATCGTGGGTCATCCAAGAACGCACTAGATACAATTGAGCTGAACCGTCGAAAGAGTTCCAACAGTCGTTCAACATATTTTTCGGAATCCTGCAATAATTAGTTAAAAAGTGTTGAGTTTACCCCCACCTTAGAATATCGTAATCAAACACCAACAAATGTAAACGTGGATTATTACCTGAGTAATCACATCAGCCCAGAGTTTCATATCGTCCAGACCTGCTGTAATTATATGATCTTCTAAGTCTTTGAGCATTGAATTGATTCCGTCAGGTACCCGGTCCATCAACTTAAAAACTAGCTGTAGCTCTATAGTATTCAACAAACAAGTACGGCAATTAATAAATTTGTTCAGCCTCCACTTATTTCCACAATTTTGTTTTATGTGTAGTTAATATAATATGATTTGCTACATACTATCGGTTTCGTTGTTTTTAATCATTCCCGGACACTCTGCCAGTATCTGATCCTTGAAAGCAGTGACCAAAACCCCAACACAGCAATCCATCAGCTAAATAGTAAACATCAATCAGAATATTACGTTAACGTTTTCAATAAAATTTAAATGACAGAAACTTCAGTATGAAGTCTTGAGAATAAAAATCTCCCTCCACTCGTACCGCTTGAATAGATCCACTTGTGGGTTCCAAATATTTTTTAGCTCGTGTCTCCTCCTCCTTCAATTTGGCAAACGCGTATCTCATGTAATTCTGTACACCATTCTCCTGTAGATACTGTGTAGCTTTAACTGAAAAAAAACAGTTACAAAACACAACATCAGATGACGACAGGGGAGTACCAACGTTTTGCATATACACATACCACAAGACAGAACGTGAGACGACATACATAGCATGACAAAACTTGCCATCCAATTTCTGGCACATATTAATAGGGGATAATCTAAGAGTACTAAATTATTATTATTCTAAGGGGATAATTCATTATCATTAACTTTACCCTAAGTTGTATATGAATTTGTGGCAGTTGCTCTCACAATTGTAAATATACATTTATTATGTGTTAAGTACTAGCAATTTAAACGTAAGCTTTCATGTATTCTCTGCAGATTGGAACTCACCTTGATAAAACGACTCTGTTGCTTCGATGTAGGATTTTTCAAAATTATCACGATATATTTTAAGTTTGTCATCCGGGTCTGAACACAGATTCACTATTTAAAAAAACATGGTTGAAAATAGAGAATTAAAATCACACTTTTGAAAATCCAATTTTACGAAAAGTTTGTACTATGTACACATGTGCATACCATAAGACTCTCTAACTCCTATTACAAGCTGTGAATCAAACGCCTCCCCATTTCGTTCTGCCCTAACTAATTTCATCGCTGACGCTTGAAGTCTTTGTTTAATATTCATGAAAATTTGATTATTCCAACTGTCCAACATGAGTTTCCTAACGTTGCTGTCATCTGCCCGGTGCTTTTTACCGACGGAATTGTTTGACTGATGATTATTTAAGGATACTTCTACTTGATTGAAAGGTTTCGGAAGATAACTGCACTGGTCAAAAAACTTTCTCCATTCACTAATATACGCCTTGAGAAGGGCCTGATCCTCCGAATGGGACAATACCCTCTGGAAAACAAGAACCGGCACACATTGTAAACTTCGAATCAAAACAATTTTGACATCCGCTTAAATATATAAAAAATTGACAGCAATTTTTACACTTACATGTTGAGCCTGACCAATAAACTCGGCGATATTTTCCTGGAGCGCTTTGTAGATCTTCGCAGCAGCCTTCTCATCCCATAAACATACTTGATGAACTGAGTAAAACAGATCTTGCCACTCTGGACGATTCACTGACTCTTGTCGCAACAACTTCACTATTGTCGGCTGCATTTTCGGCCATTGGTCCTCAAACGAGATTTGAGGCTTCTCCTGCCCCCCCTGACGAAAACAATTATTATTCATTTTCAAATCTTTTCTCCTTCCTCCCTAAACAATCTTCGACCACAACAAAACTTCTCAACTTGACATTTCCACCAACCAAACCACTTAACTAAAATCTAACTATTCTCTTAAAATTCTCGAAGACAATGTTGGTTTTTCCAAAAAAAAAAAAACATCTAATTCCACTCGCAAGACTTGCCAAAAAATGTAAACAAAAAAACATGCTCCAAAAACCAACAAATTTTGACACTATTTTTACTCCAAAACTTTCCAACAAATCCACCTCCAAAAATGTTCAAAACACTGTCAAAAGCTGGACCCCCTCCGAAACCACTTTGGCCCTTTAATTTGGTACAAAAATTTACAAATTGAAGCCACTGACCTTCGGGTAGGAACCACTGATAGTCGCCATTTTACTGGATACTTGGTTCATATTTCCCAACTGAGAATTTGATGACTTTTAGAATGAAAAACACACACACATACCATGTATACAAGCATAGCATGTATTATGTAAATGTGCGATGGTTGCTTCACACAAAAAGCTGTGTACTCCCCATGTACAAAGCATCCCTTTCATAAAAAACTCACCTACTATGCCTATAAACGAGTGCGGTGGGCTATCATTTTATACAGAAGTAACGCAATGTACAACGACTTCGTGAACTCACAAAAGCACATCTCATCATTTACTCTACCTTCTTGCCTGGTTTCACTTTTCATTGAATTGTGTGTGAAGTACACATGAAACGAGGAAAATGTTGTGAGAAGCTCACTCTTTACTAAAAGCTGTTCCCTATCCACTTTTTCTGATGCGCAATGTGAGTAAAGTGTGAAAAAGGATTGGGATTTTGTACTGGCAAAAGAGACGTGTCGCACTTTGCCCCAATCTTGAAATAATGCATAAATTGTGAAATATTTAATCTTCGTGTGCGGTGCACATTTCTCTCCGTATTTGCTGCAAAGATTCGCATGTGAAAGAAGCTTATTTCTTGACTTTCTTGTATGCAATTGATGTGCAATACATTGCTGTATCACAATTTGGTATGTCATCTTCACATTTCTCCTGCTCCAGCATGTGCATCGAAAAGTGATATTAAAATAATTCATAATATCATTATATGCAACGATTATTATGGGTTTCAGGACAAGCAAAAGTATAATGTACTATTGTCTGTATGCAGCTGAACTTTTTAAAAATACTTTGTTCCTCTCTACCTGTCCATGTGAGGGTTATGAAACAAGAATGGATTGTTGATGGAGAGTGAGTCTCCTCCTCCACTTTTTTAGAGTCCATCTGACAATGGACAAGAATGTTGATGTATATCTAACATTGTAGTAGTGTTTCAGGTGCTTTTTTCTCATATCTTTGTCGTTGGCTCTGAGGTGTGAGTCAGTGTCCGTAAAAAAGCTGCCATGTAATATTATGTACATAGTATGCTTTCATGGAGCTCTCTCGTCTAGCATTCCAAACTCGAAACCGCTTTTAGCCAGGTACATACGCGTAATGTCGCTTTTTGTTGTGAACCTGGCAATAAGTAACAAAAGTCAACCTGTGTGTGTTTCATATGAATGCATCCCTCTCTCAGCCAAACCCTTTATTGTTGTATGCTTTTCATGAGTAACGACGACAGGTGTGTTGTGCCTGGAACGACATGGAAAACACTCCTGCTAAAAACCATTAATTAAAATATTTATAAAAGTTATTGACATCTTAAGTTGTGTTTGAGACAAGGGCGATTCTCTGGATAACTGTGATTATGTAGCATAACATGCAAATATCTTTGTTACGTGAATATTTTCCTTGGTTAAAGTGTTTGTTTCCGAAATTCGGTGCGTGAGTGAGTTATCATTTTTGTCGCCTCGAAATGGCGAATGACAGGGAGGTTTCGGAGGGGTCAAGGCGAAGGATAAATCCGAGCCAGGACCTTTGCTTGACAAAGCCAATCTTATGCATGCTTGTCATCTTCATTTCCTTCGCTGCAGCCCAATTTGGATGGCAAACTCGGGACAGTTTTGATGAGGTCAAGAGGAAGTACGATTCTGCCACTCTGGATAACTGCGCAATTCTTCCAACAGACCGACTCTTCCTCTCGAAGGATTCGGAGGAGTATAAGATTTAGCGTAGAAATGATTAGTTTTAGTTTATATCTAAAGGCTCTGTTTCATAACACGTTCTATGAAATTTTCAGTGTGAGCCAATCGACGGCTTTGGGTTTAGGCGAGGTGGTTATCAGTGCAGGTGTCGACCTGGCTGGAGGTTACCGTTTGTGGACAGACGACCGTTCCTTGGGGAAATTATTGAGCGCTCGTCAGAGCTGTCTTATCGGAATTTCTTTCAATGTGAAAAGATTGACTGTAAGTTATTGCGGAATTAGTATTTCAGAGTACGTACATATGGTAAATGTACATATATCCAGGTAAACCAATTTTCAATTAATTTAGGGAGACAAGTACGCCCGATTGATTGGGACTATAGTCCCGCATACATTCGTGATAAATACATGGAAAAATATCACAACTACCAAAACTTCTCATTCCAATCCTCTCCCCAGGATCCTGAAGATCCAGAAATCGCTCGGCAGAAAAACTTGAACAAAAATGCAGATGCAATGCTTCGGTTCATCGAAGGCATAAATAGGAGAAACTGTCGGAGGTGAATGTTCTACTCAATTTTTGCATTTTGTGCATCATATTAAATATTTTGTGCAATGTCATGTAACATTGTAACATTACATTAGATATCGGCCACAAGACCTCGTTCTAAACGGTGGAGTAGCATACGGCTCCCAATTCCAATTTGAGAACGAAGCACTGATGGCAGTACGGCTTGCAAATTTCATCTCCGCCTACCTCCAAATCGTCGATCCCACCGAAGTCTTCCCTGGCAAGAGATTGCCAGACAAGGCTTTATCCGAAGATCAAATGATTGGAGAGACCCTCGCCCTCGTTCTCGGCGACACCAAGATTTGGAACGCAGGAACGTTCTGGGAACGGAACAAATTCCCGAACAGAACGCTCTTCGCCCCTTTTGCTTTCAAGAGGGAGCTCAACACGAGAAAGTTCAAGGTCGAGGATTTGGCCAGACTTAATCAAACCAACGAAGTGTACTTGAACCGAGAGTACTACAAATTCCTGAAGAACCGATGGGCAACCAATTTGGATGAGTTGGAAAAGTTTTACCTCAAAGTTCATCTCCGGAATAATGAGACAGGGAACTTTCAGCGGAAATACGAGCAGTATCCAACATTCTACAGGTATCATTATTGCCATCAACTCGGACTTCTCCATTTAGTACCGGCATGACACTAGCTTAACTGGATTTCGTGCGCATTCTGTATCTATTTTTACTAACGCATATATGTCTATTTTGCAAAAATATCTAGAGCTGCTAACATTAAACATGGATACTGGACAACCCCATATTTTGACTGTTTGGGACCTGTCCCAATGTGGTTCATCACTTATGCCGTGCCTTTCTTTGGTTGGGACAGTCTTCGCGTGAATATAGAATTCAAGTAAACGCCTTAAAATTATTGGAGAGAGATAAGCTCTCAAGCTACTATATGCGATTGAAGTTACATTAAAATGTAAATTTCGCGTTATTGCATTTACAGGGGAATCGTAGCCGTCTCCATGAATTTGCTGCAGTTGGACATAAATCAATGTGACGATGACTTCCATGTGCCAAACTTTTTCAAAGGCAGTCACAAATGTGATCGTCGAACTTCATATGTATGACTACATTTTTTTCCGAAACATTTTGTGTAAAGCATCAAACCTGAATGAATAGTCCAATAACTTTAATGAGTATTTTCTTTAAACATTTCCAGTGCGTGCCAATCCAGGGGAAAGAGTTTACAACGGGCGGCTACAAGTGTGAGTGCCGTCAAGGATATGAGTATCCTTTCGATGACCAGATTACTTACTTTGATGGGCAACTTGTGGAGGCCGAATTTTTGAGCTTGGTTTGGAATAACAAAACGTGGTACGACATGCTCAAGTGTCGTCTCGCCGGAGCTTCCAGTCTTGTCAGTAGTCACTTACTTATTCTTACTGCTCTCTTGGGATGTATTTGGCACTTGACGAGATGGTAATCCCAGTCCACGTAAATATACGAGTATTCATGTATCTCTTTGACGCGTGATGTACTGCTCTCTTGAAACTAACCAGAATACCATGTAAATTATGTGTGTAGAAGTTAGTAGAAGTTAAGCTATGAAAGGAATTGTCTTTCATGGAATGGCTCTAATTGAAAAGGTCAGCCTTTGAAAATGTGAGCGAAGAACAAAAAACCTTTTTGATAAATATGAAAAACGAACGATAATCATTGTAAGTGAAATTTTAAACATTACGATACGCGATGAAAGTTAAAAGTTTCATTAGATTGTTGAACGCGTCAGAATTTTCCAAATCTGCACATAACTATTCTAACAAATAGTTATTATTTTTACTTGAATTAGTTAAACAAATAGACTCCATATGCCTCTTTATATACTTCAAGAGCCAAGTTTGTACTTTTATAAGTAATTACAAATAGCATTAAGTGCATGCCAAAGCTTCTTCAATAAATTAAGTGATACCTTTTGTATACAATACAGTATTTCAGTCCCTTGTAAGAAACCGGTGGTGTAAACAGTAGTTTATTATGTAAAAGTTTTCATGAAGTTAACTGTGTTCAACAACTTTTCTCTAGCCAGCTTAAATTTTGTATCCAATTTTCGGTATTTTCCGGTGGCTCTCTCTTCCGTAAACTTGTCAATTACTAGTATAAAAATTGAGTGTAATAAAACTGCTGAATCTACGCAATTTATAATTTAACATACACTTCATCTGCCATATTTACGATTTATTTCATATATATTATATGCCATCATTGCAACTATAACGAACACATTCCAGATTTTAAAGACAAGCGAGATGAAAATTATGTAGTCTGACAAAAATTTGTCGCACAAACATTTTCTGATTAATAATCTTAACCGACAGATAGATTAATATGACGGGTGATTTGTCGGTGTGCTTTCATTTTGTTTTTGAACACATGCCTGCTATTATGACAAGTGATTTATTTGGAATTTTGTTGCTTTACTTGGGAGAGATTGGAGAAACCACTCAATTCTTTAATTCACTAGAGGGTTTTGTTCTCGGAGTGTTATATGTATTGACTATAGTGGTCCGTGGTTGCAGAAATATTTATAACATACGCGATTTGTTGTTAACTATTGAAATAAAATTTCTATTAAAGTATGACATCCTGGTAAAAGATGATTTTATTTCATAAATGCATGCAGCTATTTAAGATGTACATTGCATAGGCATGCTTGAATTACTTTTTAGTAATTCTCTCTCTCTCTTCCATCAGTCCTAAAAGAGTGGGACTAACCATGCGGCCTTTAATTTATATTCATGCATATACATTTTTTAACTCCACATGTCCACTATCTTTTGGTAATGAATTAATACTTTTGCAATGCAGTGCAAAGTTTCAAATATTGGTAAATGCAGCATGAACGGTGACTGCCTCGCTTCTTCACTATTTAAATTTAACAATATTCTTGTCAATCCGTCAGATTTAAATGTACACAAAAGGAAGTCGAACTAAAAATCAAACTAAAACTTCAACATCATAACATTAATGTACCACATAAATATGCATGTACTTCATAAGAATATTATTTAGCAGTGTATCATACATGTATTGCTTGTGTAAGTAGTTCCTTTTATTTCAAATTACTGCTAAATTATTAATTAGTATAATAACTTTTTACCTGAAGCAACTTAATAAAATAAATCCGTCCATGCGGAAGTTTTTTTATTTGATTTTTTTCCACAGTAAGTGGGTGCTTTGCGAATTCTTGTAAATTTCCAAATGTCGGTTGGCATTTCCTATTCAGTAGTCGATATACTATATGAATCGATATACACTATATGGTCATTACAAACAAAGTAAACTGTTGACTACCAAAATTAAATTTTGAATAAATTATGACATTATTGTCGTTTGTTTTACAAATGTGATATGCTCGTTAATCATTTTATATTATGCATAAACCAATTTGGAAATCTCGTCGCAACTTTAATTGCCGAAATTCGTGTTTTAGCAACAAGGTTAAGAACCGACTAGTTTCACATAGTTTTAATTTGTGTGCTATCAAGCAAGCTTTACTTGGTCTTACTAGTTTTGGTAGAACGAAAATTACTTTTTGATTATTGCATTCACAAACCCAACCCTTCAAAGATTTTCTACTTCTAAGATGTTGAGTCGACGAGTTTATAAATTTTTTGATATAGTAATACCACTCTTAGGATATGTAGGCGCAACACCTTTTACCTGGGATTCAAAGTCTCAACTGTTAGTCAATTACAAACGAGGACAGTGGCTGTCTCGCTTCTTTACCATATTCCTATTGATTCAACTGATTTTTCTGATTTGTCAATCCGTCAGATTCAGATTTATACACAGGAATTTGAATGACTTCAACATGGCGTATGTGGTTGGTTGCGCTAATCTACTGATATTTCAAATGTGCATCATGATTGTGGTTTTTGAGGAGGAAACGAAACAAGCAATCAATGCATTGCATATATATTTGAAACACATTAATCGTAAGTTTGACCATTTCACAAATTTTTTGGGAGAGTCACATTGTGTGTATGTAATGATTAATTTGGTTTTTAGGTAAATACTACCCTCTCCATGACCCGAACACTGACCGCACCACAATGATACTGGAGTTCATTCTAGCCTGTTTAATTTTATGCTTCGTGGGAGGCTACCTGTTAACTTGCGGGTTTATATGTTTGTTTCCCCACAATCCTGCTCTGCTCGGAAATTTAATCCCGGAAGCCACTCCGCTCTACATAAAAATCCCGTTTTTTATGGCATTCCTTTGTGCCAGCACCCTTATTCAATTTATGATGGGTTCCTGCATGCTAACTCTATTGTTCTCTTTCGGAGTGGTCGTTGTGCCCTTTGTTCTCAAAGAGATGCGATTTGGTCGACCTCCAACCTCATATAAAACAGTGGCTTCGCTCCGTACTCCTTACTCCATTTGTATTGCCTACCGCAGTGTTCAAGTGCTTTTGAATTATGGAATGTATATTGTTGCCCGGTTCATTGTGCCGACGCAAGCAATAGTAACGCAAATCGTGATTCTCTCCGTGTACACCATTATCAAATCTCGAAACAACATGAACGTGTGGTCATCTGCAATGCTGATTGCTTGGGCTGTGATTACCGGAGTGTTTTGGTGTGGTGTTTTGTTCATGGGTGGATACTTACACGCGCATGGAAAGGGTGTCCTCAAGTCCTGGACTCGCCACCCGTGGAAAACCAAGGAGGCAGCGCTTTACATGAGAATGCTGGCACGGTCTTGTCAGCCCATCATGATTAACTACGGAAAGACCTTTGTCATGAAGAGCTTGACCATGTTGAAGTTCATAAAGAGTTTGAGCCGTGGTATTTTGAAAGCTCTCCTTGCTCTAAAGACGGCACCTTGATCAGCAATAGGCAAGAAGTTCTAATTATGGAAATTAGCTATAGATTTGAGATCGTCTTTCTATCAATTTAAATTTCGTTTTATTCTTTAATTTTGTCTCTGCCACTCAGTTTTCACTCGTACACAGTACACAGTACACGTATTATACATACACACCTACATTGGTATATACTTGCATACTTACATGCATAATTATTTACAAGTTCAACTATCACTGTTTCTATAAACTGTATGTATGTATTAGAGTTACTTTCTATATAAAATCTTGTGTACGCTTCATTTATTCAATTTTGATGACTTTTGCAGTTCGATAAATAAGAGGTATGGAAAATACCCACTAAAAACTAATTACTATATTGTTACGATAAAAAGTTACATTGTCCGTGCTTGTGAAGGTCTAGGTACACTTTATTTAATATAATTTGATGTATTTAGTTAGTACTCTCTAAAGACTGCGTTCAAAGTGTATCTATTTACAGGATTAAGTGGTAGACCCAATAGTACAAACATCCTGTTTGTTATCCAACCGCATATCAATGTGTAATTAATGACTTTTATTGTAATAACTAAAGTGGTTATTGATAGATCCAAACTTTAAGGATATTTTTACAATTAAAACATCCATTACAACTCCCGAATCGGGAGATACATTATTTGCACGCAATTCCTACCGTTTCGTACTTCTACTTGCCGTTAAAAATTCATATTACAGATATACTCTAAAGGTATACTCCATAGCATCCACTAACCAACTTGCTTAAATCTAATATATGTACACATGCAATTAGTAATTAATATGCTAACTTCTATCTATGACGTTTACAGTTTGCACCATTGTGTTCCACAGATACAAAAACGATAACAATACACTTATCATTAGTCAATCAGAGATAAATATACGAACAACTATAGTTAATATTTTATCTATGCACGCACATTCTTGATGATTATAGTAGCGTAGTACATTGGTAGTAATTACATGAGTACATACATTAAATATATACAAGACATTTAGTAATTAGCTTTCGTCTCGAATTGATTTGATTATGCAAAAAGGGTGTTCATCAAGGATTTATTGACTACAAATCTGTATAAATCTTCAGAGTGCGGCATGCTTTTCCATTAAGATCAAACATCCGTTGCCTTTGCGGTGGAAGGAACTGCAGCCAGCACACCATCAGGATTGACACCAAAAGTAGTAACAGTTACACAAAACGTGCCCCCACAACTCCCTCCACTGCCGTCACACCCATTGTTGTCTATACTCGGAGGGGGTGAGGGCAAGTCCGTTTGAATTCCTTGATTCGTAATCCCGGCACTCCCTACACTTGAATTAGAGTTAGTTGTGACCTCCTCAATTGTCGGAGGATTGCACTTGAAGCCTCCACCTCCGCCACTGGATATGTATCGAGATGGAATGGACACTGTGCAAGGCTTGTTCCAAGTCACCGATCGATTCCCTTTGTAAAGCTGCCCACACTGTTGCCCACTGAAACCCTGACTAATTGCAGAGTCGGAGGAGGTACACGTTTCGAAACTAACGTTTTTCACGCCACCACCCCCGCCCCCACTGTTCCCGACTCCGATGACACCACAAGCATCTCCCATTACGGAGCAGTCAATGATTCCAGAGTCAAATTGCATTCCTGTGGACACATGGGCGCTCAAGTTATTTGTGCTGCAATTACCATCCATCACTGTCATCACCGATTTGGAGTCTGATGATGGTCTCCCTTCCTTTTCCAGACACCGTGGACAAATCCTCCCAGGACTAGACGCTATCGAGCTTTTCCCGTCGTCTGAAATGTACACTGCGTCACTCCGCTGAACTCCGCGTCTCAACTGACGGAGCCTCCACTCGTTGACGGAATTGCTGGAGGAGGAAATTTTATTAGAGTCCGGGTGGAACGACTGACGTTGGTCTACAAGCCCGGAGGGGACAGGCTGGTGACATTTCTCCGCGTAGAGAATCATTTGATCTGAATTTTGTCCGCTGGAGTACGTGCTCCCACCTTCGTCATACGTATCACTTTGATATGTTGCCTCTTGAACGGCGGGCAACAGCGGAAAGTGGCGATTGAGGTAGCGTACAGGGACGAGAGGAATGGGCCCGTGTGCCGGGCAGTAGATAGGGATCTGGCTTCCCATGTCGGACTCACTGTCCGAGAAGCCTGACGCTGGAGACACGATATCTGAAGCACCAGGAGATCTATAAAGCACACAACAACATACATTTTTATGCGACTTCCAACGGACAGGACAACTACTGGACAGGTGAAAGTGCATAAAAACATACTCCAAGTCATTCTTGAAAAAGATGGGGCCTCGCGTGATGGGAGCGGAGTTCTGTATGAAAGTGTCATCTTTGTGATGATGGTGCTTGAGACTCGTAAGATCCTCTCTTGCCTGACTCGGCTGGGATGAGAAGCAGCAACAGTCACAACAGCCACCTCCACCATCGCCTGCACCCTCGCTGACATTCCCTTTCCCGGCGCTAATCCCCTTGTCAACTGAGTTGACAGCTGAAGCTCGTCTCGCTGAGGCAGCATTCCTCCGCTGCTCCTTCCTCCGACTCCGCTTGAACCAAATGAAGCACACGCACAGTCCGAGCGTGAGCACTGCCAATGGGGTTGCCACCACTGTCACCATTATTGGTGTCTTCGAGCCTGGGAATTCACACACGGAGAAAATATACTCATTTATCACGGGGCTTTCTCTGCTTTCTCTATTTCATACAGGTTTTAAGGGTAAAAGGAGAAAATACGCTAAGATTTTTACAATTCATTTCATCAGAGGGATCAGTCTCTCCACAATGGGAAATCCCGTCGCACACCAACTCCGAGGAGATACAATAGTGGCGGAGATCAGGGCAACTGGAGGTGCCGCCTTTGTGATGAGATGTGAAGCAAATCTGGGCCTCTTGACATGGAAAGCGGGAACTCTTTGTACAGTTTCCTAAAAAAAATATATAACCCACGCACTCGGTTCAAATGAGGCAACGAACTGGATGCATAAATCTTCTCTGAAACATTTCATCATCAACTCTCTAAAGTTTTAGGTGTCACTTGAAGTTGAAACCTCTTTTAATAACATTATTACCTGGGGTATTGAACTGAACATCCGACCATACCAGGCGAAACCCCACTGTCGCATCACTATCATTGACAGGCTTGGAAGGCTCGGTGGTCGTAAATCGAATTAAAAGACGATTCCTTTCCGACAACAACACTTTCTCTTCGTCGCCCTGAAAATTAATTGTGTTACTTTTAGAAAAAAGGAAAATTTGAAGGCGCTTGAGGAGAAAGTTGCTCAAATTCATTTCACTCATTTACCACCATCATTCCTCTACAATATATAATGGATGACAAATGAGGATGACGCAAATGGAGGAGTAAAAAGCATTTTCTGCTCACACAACTTTCTTCTCCTCCCCCATCTCTCTATTTACTCCCCTGTTAATTTCATTTTGAGCGTGAAACGCGTACCACGTATGTAAAACTATTTGGAGAAAGTGAGACTTAAGACAGAGGTTACACAAGTTTTTCGTAAGAAAACGGAAGGAAATACCCGGAAGCTGTGACACCGCAGTCATCATCACCATCGTCATCAGCATCACACAGCCTTTTAAATCCAATTTAGTATTTGCAAAGAGCAACACCGGCAACTACACGGCATTCAGCTCAGAGTGAAAGTTAGCAACATGTTCGCTCAAACTGTGAATAATATACAATCCTAAATACCAGTAGATACATATCACTCGCAGACAGAATATGGTTGTAGAGAGAGAGAGAGAGTGAAAATTGTAGCAAAGACCACTTTAGCGAGAGTCATGAAAGTAAACCAAAATCGAGTTAAAAGCTGGAAAGGGGACACAAAATGAAGCATATATCCTCTCTTTCTTCAACACCCTGGGAAAATTTCCATACACAAAAGTCCATCCATTCATTTTCCTGCGTGTTTGTCCTCTCTGTGTGCGGTATGTGTGGCCTGGGTGAACGTAAATGTAAAACTATTTATCTAAAAAGTGAAAATTCTCCCGGCGAAACGGCGAGAGTAGCTGTAATACAAGTGTGGGGCTAATGTTTGCTTTCACATTTTCTTTAAAAGTAATCTAAAGTCACACGATACCCTGTTTCCCCTTCAGCACATACACATGTAACTGTAGATATAAGGATGGAGTTGGGCTTGTGTAAAAAAACGTGTGAAAGGGCCAGTGGAGAAAGCCCAATTGAGAGAGATGTGGCAATGAGATGATATATGGTGGATATGATGATACATCAGAATACACAGAAGGTGTACACCACCATAAAACCCGGGTGAAGAATGCCACAGCAGGAGTGAAAAGCATGAAATGTGCATTAAGGGTGAGAGAGGAGACCGAAAATAAAACCAAATATCACTCGGGGGGGTCCAGGGGTTTTCACGTGTTTCACAAAATCCAATATAACTTTCATTTCATATTACAAACACATACTCGGTCTCACTTTTTCAACGTGTGTGGCGTAATATGTAACCTTTATTTGTTCGACGGAGAGCTGATGATGGTGAGCATCTCTTTTGTCATCACTTTTCACTTTTTTTTCAGCCCCTCTCTCATTTGATCAAGAAACAATCACTTTCTCTTTGACACATAGCTTATACAAGCATTACCAACCCTCAAAGAATGCTATACCCTTTGGAGAAAGTGGAGAAAGCTACAGATACATAGAAAAAACTCGATATGAGTCAAAAGTTATTGATTTTTCTTACCTTGTAAAAACGAGTATCCCCGCAGAATTTTTTGAGCACGGTATGGTCCTCCAGTGAGTGTTCATAACCGTCATAGAATCTTAATTGAGCTTTTTGACAATTAGCTGAAAAGGAGAGAAAATAAAAGCATTGTTCAACCCACGCCATACCTTAGTCTTCACAAACGGCATTCATTAAGCGTTCTCTCAACGAGCGATAGAGCAAATAGGGAAAAACCGTTCATTTTTTGAATATGATATGCACTCTCTCAATCTTTCAAAAAAGGTTCTGACAGCAACTGCAATAGTGTGTACAGCAAAGGAAAATGGGAAAAAGCCATCGATCATTCAGTCCATCAACAACAGCATGATCAGCAGTGCAGTATCGTGGTGACTGGAGAATTTGGGAAAAAAATACCAAGTATTAATATTACTATTATATAGCTCACAATTTCTCTCGGGTAGATGTTATGGGGTAAAAACGTGACGTGAAGTTGTGTCCTTGTATATTATATATGTGATGTGATCATGTCTCTTATACGTGCTGCTGCCTCAGCAGCTGCTGCAGATGTATTAGAGAAAGCATTGTGTGCTCCTGTTTTTTCGAAGAGACTTCATTTGACCGTTGAGAGGAGATGCCATGATGATTTTGTAATATGATAAAAATACTCTCTGCTTCTACAAACAAGGAATTTTCCGACTTTCAGACTAACATCATGATTTCTTTTGCCATGTTGTTTTTGGTCCACGTTGACGCAAAAGCGTGCACGTTCGTTGTGTGAACAGTGTTGTTTTTTATGCTATTACCCTGTCATCATCAGCTTCTGTGTGTCAACTTTTGTTGAGTAAAGTGTCACCGAGGCTAAACTGATTGTCTTCTTGAGCTCGAGGAGTGAGGATATTAAGAGGAAAAGGGAAGAACAAAGAAGGGAATGATGCTCTTTTCAGGTTGATGTTGTGAGATCCTTCTAAATACAGCTTTGGTCGACTTTTGTGTAAAATTGAGATGATCAAGCACTTGGACTTGTGTTTTCCGAGTCCTTCATCGAGTTTTGTGTGATACTGCATTTTTCATAGATTTCATGTAATATTGACATTCAAGCAGAATAAATATGTTGAGAGCAACGTTTTTCCAGCTGGGTGAGTAGCGGCTTGTAACATTGCGTCACGTTTGTGACGACATATAACGTGGAAGAAGAGTTACTGGCATGGATTTTACGGATGAATGGAAATGCCGATTTTATACATGAGCTGATCTCGTTGTGTTACGATGGACTTTGGGAAACTTTATTTACTTTCATTGGGAGGATATTTAATGCGCATTCATAGATGACAAGGCATAATATTATACTAACTAACTCATATGCTAGTCGTTTTATACTGTTTTTGGTATGTAGTACATTTCCACTTCATGCAAAAAGTAAAAAAGAGAGGTTGCGTTGAGTGCAAGTACCTGTACTCCCTTGAAATTGAAGATGTTGGACCCTGACGTAAATGGCATGATTGTATCTAACCCGGATTAGCCAAAGGCAGTCCAGTCCTGCAGCATATCCTTTGGGGTACCCTTTTCCAATCGAAATTCAGCATCACGACAAAAATGTATAACTCAGTCCATTATTGGAGTTGTCCAACAAAGATATGTGATGTTTGTAGTCTTACCTGGAGAAAAAATTGCGCCTCCTATTCCTTTTACAACTTCTCCACACGGAGAAGTCGCGTTCAGTCTTGGAGTGGTCACATGCGCTGGACAAACCAAACTCCAATTAAACCCCATTTGAACAAACTTGCGCGTATTTATCCAACAGTATGTTTTAGAAGAGGAAGTTACCTTCGTCGACAAACTCGTAAGTGGCCATGAAGCCATTACTGTGAACAGCGTGATTAGAACGGAAGACGAGCTCAGCAGTGGGATGAAGGACGAGAAGCGGACCGGGCAACTGCATTCCACAAAATCTTCCAAGAAACGTGCGTTGACCCTTCACGTCCACCGTGTTAATCTCTAAATAGTCATTGAGACATCCTGCCGAGTAGCGTGTCTCAAGGTCGAACTGTAGAAATGTGATTTTGATTCCTTGCCAGTCTTCACCCTAAAACCATTTTCCATTCATTCATTATTCCTTAAGGCAGTCTTTTTTTTACATTGAAGGGAAATCCCGTATCACCACCATCCTCATAACATCCCCTCTCCTTATTCACCTGTAATTTATATTGACAAAGAGCATCCGGGGGATACGGTGCAGGCCATCCTGGACTGGTGATATTTCCCTGACTGGAAACTCCCGACAAGGCAATAAACTGACTACAAACGGAGTGAACACCAGGTATCGAAAATAGTATCACATCGAACAGGAAATACAGCCGAGTCAGTGCTTCCCATCCTTCAAGCATCCAGCTTGTGCAACTCCTCATTTTTTCTTTACTTTCACTTGCTCTCCTAGTCGCTTCGTCAGGATGATGATGACTCTCTCATACAAATGTCATTCTTCCATCAGCCTCGTCGTCATCCAAACCTTTGCACCAGAACTCCGTTTGCTACCGCCACCGATTTTCCGACATTGGACTTCGAGTACCAATTAACTTCCACTCTACCACACATCGCGTGGGCTTGCCTACTTCCCTCCATTTCATCTTTTTCTCCGCTGAAAGAGGAAATCAAAGGAAAAAAAGAAGATTATCATTCAAATTAGGAAATAAAAAAGATCTTCAAACGATGTCGCCAAATATACATGCTCCTCCACCACAATTATGCTCAATCTTCTTATACACATATAAATATACATTGAGCGTTGAGTTTGGATGAAACCCAATACTTTCCCCGGTTTACAAGCGCATAGGTTACACTTTATTTACATCTTTCAACATTACTACGTTATCGAAACTGAATATGTTTACCAAGTGTTTTCTCTTCATGAATCTCATCGTCAGCCACGATCATCTTAGGTAAACCCGTAGTTGATCTATATTTTTTTTCTCTGAAACTCGCTCAACTTGAAGCGCCAACTTAGCCACCTAAACTCTGTGTGTGTCTAGGTACTCATGTAGTTTTACAAATAAAAGTCGGCTCACAAAGCGGAAATGAAAGAGTCGGAGGGGAAAGGGCAAAGGAAGAGGGAGAGCACATGGGAAAATTAGGAAGGAAAAAATGATTTTCTTTATGCCCAGCTCTACCTTTCCATCCATCTCTTTGCAATTTTTTGATGGATGGATGATGGAAGACAAGTGTGTGCTGGATGTGTTCGTTGAAGAAATAGGGGAAATGTTCGTCGTCATCCTGATTATTGGATGGATATTGAAGAAAAACGAATTTACTCAAAGATGATCTCCACATTTTCGTCTTTCCATTCTCCAGAGTTTCTGTCTCTCTGGAGCTCATATCCATACCTGAAGTACGCAAATCTGCATTGCTCTCTCTCTCTCTATACGAATACAGAAGCACTTTTGTGCGCCTCGTGGTAAGAAATTATCTTTTGAGGTACACACACGTTGTTACTTCTAGCTTTTTGCATTCACGAGAGAGAAAAGAACATAAAAAACGGTTTGACTACACAACGACTCAATGTTGGATGTGGTGGCTGGCATGCTTTCCCAAATATATTTTTTGTAGCGTTGTTTCCGTTTTTATCCAGTTATATACACAGAAAAAAACGAGAGACACGAGAGAGGAAATAGGAAGCTATGTGAAATATCTGTGTTGTGGATACCTCATTTTCGCACAGTAGGACACTATGTAACATAGCGAAATGTACATTTTCATCGTCCCTCTCATAGTGTCATCATGATGATCATTGCCATCTTTCGTCTTTCTCTGGCTTGTGGAGCCACGTAAAGGGATATAGAATGAGATAAAGAGAAGCCACGACGAGAACGAGGGACAAGTCAGAAAAAATGTGGAGGACGATGCGATGAGAGAATGGAAGAGCAAAAGGTGGAAGTGAAGAGTTGTTGAAGGAAATAAATGAGAATTCTATGAATTTATCTCCCCTTCTTGCTTTCCCCTTTTATTTAAGATAGGAGAGAAAGTGAAGGAAGAAGAAAATTTTAAGAAAAAAATACGGGATTGGATCGGAGAGAGAAAGTGTGACTTTTTCCTATGTGCATCATCGCTTATATTATTTTATAGTGCTGACTTGGCTCTTCTCGTTGATGAATGTAAAAGGCGAATGGGAAAATACGCCTTGTTTCATAACACGCAAGAAGCAATGTGTTGTACGAGCTCTTTCGCTTGTCACCTCTTCAATTCCACGATGTTGCACTTGAAGAGTGTGATTATATTGTGTTGCGTGTCTGTATTTTTTTTAGGAGAAAATGCTGTTGTAGTTAAATAGGAAAATGGGATTTTCCTCGGCTTGCAAAAAAGCAGGCTTCTTGAGAGAGATGAGATAAGCGAGTGTCTTGTGCATAGAATACGGAGAACTGTCTCCTCGTTTCTTTAACTCTCGAGATGAAAATGAGGTAAACCTTGTTCACTTGTCAGGGACAAACAAGGGAAATATTGCATTTTTGCAGGGAACACACAAAGTCTTGATGTGTTGGATAGTGGGAAGACGAAAATGGCAATGAAATAGCCACCATAAGCATTGGAGAGACAATCAGTGTACGCACAAGTAGTTATCCGTAAGGATTCAAACGGAAGTGGTGTAACTAGTATAAGGTTCTTCCCTTCATAAGAAATATATAGCGATTTGTTTGTTTCGCATTGAGATCATTACGATTACTAGAAAGAAAAGCTACTTAACTTGCCAACTCGATTAGAAAAGCACTTACTTCTCGAAAAAGAAGAATATCTGCGTTCACGAGTTTTATGTGACGTGTAGAACCTAATTATACGTAAGCGCTGTGGTAGTTTCAGTTTTCAGTTTTGTTGCCTCTTCCACGTTATGTAAGTCACGAAATATGTGGTCAGGCAGAGAAAGTCAACTTGAAATACTCTCAGGCTAACCTTGGAATTTTATTAAACTTTGCTGTGCTCGCGACGAGTCATTAAACTGTGTAAATAATTTTTTCGTTTTATGATTTGCATCAAATAAATATTTGAATAAATACATACTGATATGTGTATAATATTTCAAGCATTGTAATGTGACAAGTTTACTTTAAACCACATTGGAATAGCAGTAAAAAGTGGCAAACCTGCTTTCCACAAGAAACCTAACTCGAAGCCAATTTTATTACAGGTTTTATGCACTTTCTGTCCCTGAACGTGGGAAAAAACTTTTGATACGTTAATGGCATAATCGTAGCCGAAGTAGTGATCGTGATCATCCGTTAAGAAGTGTTTCTACTTTTGAAAATGCGACATAACTTTATTCCCCTTTGGAGCATGCAATACGAGAAATTTGTCTCCATCATATTCCCAAACTCTGAACATGCCCCCTAAAGCACGTAAGGAAAAGAAAAAGTAGAAAATTTCTTCTCACTATGAAACTGATGTTCGCACAACTAAATGTAACACGGAATTGTACATCGTACTTCCACAAATACGTTAACCGTTAACCACTCATACAACATCTTCTTGCAAAATCTATAATTCACGTTGGATGAACAAGAGTTGAGAAAAATGCTATAAGAAATCTTACTTCCCATGTGTGCACACTTACCCCAAGGATATAAAAATTGTAAAAGAAAATTTTCTGATCAGCCCACGCAATTTCGTGTACACCAGCAGCAATCGCAAACTTTAATTTTAATGGCCAAGTCTACACCTTTTGCATGCTATGTAGTTTCAAGCAAAGGAAATCCGTAACAGAGCTAA